>JACRUU010000012.1:15811280-15826280 GCA_030449085.1 Kryptopterus vitreolus | reverse complement strand
GAAACCAGTAGCAAATGGAGAACATGGCACACTGCCACATGAGGAGAAAGGAAAGGCAGGAGAGAAAAGAAGAAACTAGCATACAGACAGCACACAACTGTGTTTTTTCCCTCTTCCTCTCCCTCTCTCTCTCTCTCTCCCTCTCCGTCTCTTCTTCTGTCTCCGTCCATCTCTGTGATATGTCTCCTCGGCTGCTCCTACACCTCCTGTCATCCCCCCTGTTTCTCCCAGCCTGCGTATCATCCTTCTCCACCATCCTCTTTTCAATAATTCATGCGCTACGAGGACCAAACGACTGTCTTTCTTGACAAACAGCGTTTCGTTTCTTTTCTTCACTTTCTCTCATTTTTTTTCCTTCTCACTTAGAATCAATTGTGCTCACTCACAAAATTTGCGCAGGAATCTGTTGAGGATGGCTTGATTTATTCGACACGGTCAGAGGCCCTGGCCTTTATTGCGGGCTAATGTTGACCGTGTGCAAGTGAGCACGATAGAACAGGCAACGGAGGGATGTGTGTGTGTGTGTGTGTGTGTGTGTGTGTGAGAGTGAGAAAGATAACTGGACTCAGATCAGCTCTTTCCGTAAGGGTGCTGGGGCTGAGTTTGATCTCACCGCCTGCATCCTGCCTCTACAGGACTTAGTGCTTGTTGCATCTCTCCCCGGTGGAATGTTCTACCCTGTTTTTTTTTTTTTTTTTTTTTTTTAAATCCCATTTCATCATAAGCAGCCATCTGGAGCACACAGACACACATCCACAGTCATATACACACACAACCCAAACAAAAAAGAGGAAGAACAGAAGGGAGGGGTAAAGAAAAGGAGCAAAAGGGAAAGAAAGAGAGCAAGACTCGTGGAGAGAGAGAGGGAGAAGAAAAAAGGAGGGAGCATCAGACCCAACACTGGGTTCTTTGTGCGGAAGTCCTGGCACGGCGCACACACAGTCACACACACAGGCAATGACCCTGATAAAGGGTGTTGTGTTGCGAGTGCTTGTGGCTATTGGATCAGAAGGTGCGAGAGGATGGAGATAGAGAGCGAGGTGTTAGGGTATCGGTGGACATTAGCGAACTCTTGTTCAACAAGAGTTGAACAGCTTTTGTCGATATGATCCAATATCTCGATCATAAATAATATTTTGGAATCTCGCTTTCTTCTTTTTTTCCATGTCTCATGTCCACTGAAATGCATATATAAGTCAATGTACAGTTACGCCAAACATGATAATAAACTGAATCTCCGCAATACAAAATAAGGGAATATATATACAAAAAAGGGGGCATGGTGGCGTAGTGGTTAGCACGTTCGCCTCACACCGCCAGGATCCGGGTTCGATTCCCGTCTCGGTCATGTGTGTGTGGAGTTTGCATGTTCTCTCTGTGCCTCAGGGGGTTTTTCTCCGGGTTCTCCGGTTTCCCCCCGGTCCAAAAACATGCACGGTAGGTTGATTGGCACCTTGGAAAATTGTCCCTAGTGTATGAATGTGTGTCTGTGTGTGTGTGTGTGTGTGTGTGTGTGTGTGTGTGTGTCCTGCGATGGGTTGGCATTCCATCCAGGGTGTATCCTGCCTTAATGCCCATAGACGCCTGAGAAAGGCACAGGCTCCCCGTGACCCGAGGGAAGATCGGATAAAGCGGTAGAAAATGAATGAATGAATGAATGAATATACAAAAAAGTGACACCTACCCTCTTCTACATACATGCTTATCTTCTAAATAAAATCCACATGCATGAGTTTACATGTACTATCCATGTTTCGCGTTTTCCTAGCAAAATTCTTTATAGAGCTTTATAGAGCGCAAATTCCCCCTTCTGAAAAAACTATTCGTTATTTTTCTACTGCCCTTCACGTAATTATGACAGCCATAAAAGTTACTCATCCAACTGCCCTCACAATGGCAATGTGTTACAAACCAGTAAAAGCCATTGCCATACACATTAAAGGTTGACTCATGACAATGACCCCGTTTGGATCAATTCAGGTTACTATGACAATTTCATTTACATCCAATAGACATTATTCACTCGTTCATGTTGAGAATCGAGGACAAACCACCAACCTACAAACATAAAAGACTGCAACAGTCGTTTTCTCACCTGGATGCACAGTTTTTTTCCCCATGAGATGTTTGGAATGTCTCTGAATGTAGGTGGAGTCTCATAACCAACTCCACCCAACCTCATCTCACGGATGGCAGAGGGATTCTTCAGTTCTGTGGTTTATTATGATTTATTTGTCACTGTAATTTGTTTACAATAATCCAGTCCACCTAATTTTGCCTCTTTAGCATTCATATTTGAGCAGAGCCAGATCCACAGATGAAACAGAGTTTGGGTACACAGATACGTACTTCTTTAAAGACACCTGTGCTTCCTCGATTTTAAAAACCACCAGCCAGTACTGCATTATAATGCATGATCTCCCTCTCTCTCTCTCTCTCTCTCTCTCTCACACACACACACACACACACACACACACACACACACACACACACTTTCCCACCCCGAGCCTCAACTCTCTCAGGGTCATGATAAGTGTTCACTTTTTTCCCCTATTCAATGAACAGTCACTCTTTTGCCTGCCAAGTTCCATAAATCCCTGCAGGCTTTTCCGGAAGAGTTTTATTAATTGTAAGCATCCTGAAAGGGAAAAAAAAACTTTTGTTTACTTTCGGAAGGTTGTCCTGGTAACCGACTCAATCACTGCCTCTTAAATGGACACTGCGGCTTTTAATCGCAGTGAGTCTGTTCATGGGGACTAAGACAGAGAGGAGTGTTATAGAAAGCATCCAGCATTCCACACACACACACACACACACACACACACACACACACACACACACACACACACACACACACACACACACACACACACACACACACAGTGGTGCTAATGAGGACTTTAACTATTTACAATAATAAAATAAATCAAGATTAGACAATGCATATTAATCTGTGTGTGTGTGTGTGTGTGTGTGTGTAGGAGTTGGGTGGAGGCAGGATTGGGGGGTTTAACCAAAAAAAATGGCATTGAGAAATGTACAGAAGACATGTGGTACAAAAATACAAATGTGGAAATAAAGCAGGGGACAGAGACAGAGAAAGGGGATATTTCTGGAGAAAAAAAAGAGTTTGTTATGAAGCAGGAGATACAAACACACAAAAAAAGGAGCAGATAAAGGGGGAAAAAAAGAAAAGCGGAGCGACGGGAGAGGAGATATGGTGGCGGTGATGAGAATCGCATGAAACGCCACCTGCTCCAGCTCCATAAAGCAGCAATGCGTCACGCTCACACAACCTCTGTAACTCTACCATTGCAGGCACGCTGTCAGACATAATGCAGATTAAACCCCATACACACGCTCTCACACACACACACACACACACACACACACACACACACACACACACACACACACACACACACACACACACACACACACATATCCTACATGCTCTCTAAGCATTGCTCTCTCCCTTCTGTCAGACGCACACAGTAACACAGTGAAGCCAATATCATCAGTGCTACAACCCAAACGATATCTCAGAGCGTTTCTTCTCTTATTAATGGAATAATTAATTCAGAATTTAAAAAAAGGAAAGGCTTGCACTTATAGCTCTATTACTAACCAAACCTCTGGACTGCAACCAGTAGACATTAAAATATGTGTGAAATCTCACTTCCTATTGCTCCTATTGCTTCCTATAACCAGGTCCTAATGAAGTGCAGCCTATGACTACACAATCCTTTCTCTGAATAAACAAATCTGTTTGTGTGTGTGTGTGTGAGAGAGAGAGAGAGAGAGAGAGAGAGAGAGAGAGAGAGAGACAGAGAGAGAGAGGTGAGGAAAGTTTGGTTAAAGAGAAGCTTTGATCAGTAGAGGCATCAGAGCGTGTTAGTTTAGACAGAGATCTGTTCCTGCTGTCAGTAAACACTGACGGCATTCACAGTTTGCGGTATACACACACACACACACACACACACACACACACACACACAAACCCGCACTAATAAGCATTGCCTCTGATTCATGTCTGGGCTGAGCGTTCATCAAAAAGCGAATGCACAGATACGCTAGTTAACCTTACGTATGTATTAATGCGCCTACCTGACCACATGAGAAATGCTGAACTGTAAGGGCAGCCATTTTAGCGAAGCCATCGGCCCACTGCGAACGAGCGTGATCCGCGAGCGAGCGAGCGAGTGAGCGGGCCGGAGGTGTCACGTTACTGCGAAGCCAGGACAGTATGGCTTACGGGCAAATGAAAAGTAAGAAAGAAAAGGCATTATATTTCCTGCTCTCTATCTTACTGTAAGATATGACTAATGGTAGAGGTCACTATGCCCGATGAGCAGGAAGATTAGTTCTGACCTTGGTGGTGACCTCGGGAGGCTCGGGGAAGAGGGAGTGATAAAGTACAGAGTAGCGAGGGAGGAGGCAGAGGGAGCGGCTGGCTTTTGCCATCGCCTGTCATTACGGTTTGTTTCCAGTGCAAGCGGAGCTGGTTATTAATTTCATTCCTTTATGATTCACAATCTGCTCCGTCGAAATATGCCATATGCTCCGAGCAATTGGAGGATGACGAGTGTCAGGATCGGTCCAATAAAGGCAACCTAAATGAGGCTGATTTACGGGCCGTGGCTTACGGCGTTAGCGGCGTTCTCTATCTCCCCTTCCGTGTGATAAAGCCCTGGATGTGGGCAAACAAGAATGGCTCCCAATCAATCCCCCATCCACAGCAGATAAAAGCAGGACACCCAGCGCACACACACACACGCACACACACACACACACATAAGCACGATAACAAACACAGGGAGCGCAGTACATATTTATTAGCTGGGCATGCAATCAATAGTCCCCAAATCAGTTTGTATTAATCAAGAACAAATATACTGACCTAACACAAAAGTAGCCTGCTTTATCTATTACTAATAAAAATTCACTGAGACAAGGTGAGTACATGGGATATAAAAAGAACGAGGCCCTATCTTCCTGCGCTTGCTTCCTTTTCATTTACTACCACGTCGGCGCACATTACGTCCTTCCTGGGTTCCATCAGCAAGTCATAGAAGAAAAATGTTTGAGATTTACTTTCTGTGCCTGTGTTCCGCTTGTAAGGCGGACGATGGAAAATGAGCGACGAACGAGCTGACTTTAGGTCCGTTTCGGGTGCAATTCTCACCTTGTAGAGATGCCGCTGCTGCTCCTCTGACATCATGAGCTCGTGGCTGTCGGCCCCAATGGACTCCATGTCCAGCAGCCAATCCCAGAGCCGCTGGTACTCGCTCTCGAACTCTGATAGGCTGGGGGACGGAGGAGAGAAAAAGTACAGCTGTGTTAACAGTGGCCTGAAAACATATTCTTGGTCGATATAAACTGCATTCTCTCCTCGTCTATGCGGCTCGTCTGGCTGGAGAACAGGTTCCTGGGCAGCACGAAGCTCTTTTACTGAGGGAATATTTGACAAGTCGAGGTAATTACTCTGTCCCGTTAGTATATGGCGCCGCGGTGCAGGTAAGTGAGGTGTGAAAGGGGTCGGAAGCAGAAGGGATCTTTAACCTGCGCACTGAGTGACGGATCCTGCGCCAGAACATCTTAATTAAACATGACTTCACCTCCCTATTCCCAGAGCCTGCCTTCAGCCTCGACATGAAAGGACATCAAATATTTATGAAAGGACCAGGAGCCATTGTGTCCATAGTCACACATGCTCACACACACACACACACACACACACACACACACTCCATAGGCATATTACAGCACACATGCACATGCAAACAAACACCGACAACAATTGTGGGAAGGCACACGCGCACACACACACACACACACACACACACACACACACACACACGCACAGACTCATTGGTGTCTGTGCTTTAGTGTGTGGGCCTCAGCAGGAGGGCCACGTGTGTATAAACATAAGTGGGGAAATTGTTTTGCATTCATACTGCTTCAGAACACTTTGACAGTTATGTCAAACTAGTGGCATTTTCTTTGTCGGGCTTTTATAAGCAATCCCGAGAGTTGTCCCCAAAGGGAGAAAGAAACTATGAATAAGATTACACAAATAACCATCAAAAAGCGCAAGAAAAATCAACACTTCTCCTTTATTGCAACTCAGCCCAGACGCAAACTAAACAGAAGACTGGGACTTGAATTGCGCCGCTACATATGTAATTTCAACAATCGCTGTGGCGTGTATTTGCATATCGAAGCAGGGGTTTGATGAAACGAAACAACGTTGCAGAGAATATGAATATTTTAGCTACTTGGAGAAATGACGTCGATCAGCCAGATGCGACTGAAGGACTGGAACCGTTTTAGAACTCAAAATCAGGCGAGGATTGTTGTTGTTGTACCAGGTGAATTAATCAGATTTTTCACTGTGATTCCATGACGGGTGATCTATCATGAACATGCAAACAAGCATTTGAAGTACCGAGTTCATAAAAGATTCCTGTATTCACTCACAATTAAACAGTTTTATGTGAAAAGGAAGACAGAAGGATTCGAATTATCGTATGCACACAAGATGGAAAAAACATCACATTTTCATAAATGTGTATATATGTGTATATTAGGGCTGTCAAACTTAACACGTTAATATTGCATTAACGCACTTTTTATTAACGCAGCTCGCATTTTTATGTGAGTGATCTGCTCACTATATTTTGAGGGAAGGGGACACGGTGGCTTAGTGGTTAGCACGTTCGACGCAAACCTCCAGAGTCAGGGTTTGATTCGTGTCTCCGCCATGTGTGTGTGGAGTTTGCATGTTCTCCCTGTGCCTCAGGGTTTTTTTTTGTCTGGGTTCTCCGGTTTTTCCCCCCACGCTCCAAAAACATGCACAGTAGGTTGATTGGCACCTTGGAAAATTGTCCCTAGTGTATGAGTGTGTGTGTGATTGTAAATGTGTGTGCGCTGAAATGAAATATTTTTATCTATTGACAGCCCTAATACAGACAGATGCACACACACAAACACACACACACACACACACACACACACACAAACACATTATATATATATATATATATATATATACACACAAATACTTGACATATAGTAGGCACATAAACTAGCCATCTAAAGGATCATCCATTACTATCACCTGATCACGGCCTGATCACCCAGCAACCAAACTAGGCTAGCTAATAAATATAAGATCTCGGCTCTTAAATAAATGATGGCGTGCTCACAAGCAGGTAGAAATCCTCTCAGGAAAGCTTAAGACAATGTTTTCATTAATGTCTGAATATCAGTGTGGCATCTTCTGTTCTAAAGAGTAATAAAGGATTCTGGGAGGCATTACTGTACGGAATCCTTCATCATCCACCCCTTTGCCAATATCACCCCCCCCTCCCTTCAGCCCATGAGTCCAGCCTTAAAAGGTCGGCCGGCTTATTGACACCTCTCCCAGCTCATGTAAAGTGACACTTTTATAGAAGGTGATATTTAATTTATGATGTTTAATACAAGCTTCCATTCCGTCACCGCTACACCAGCCAGTCAACTCTGCTTTAAAACAAACAGTCTTTCTAGGGAGAGCTGTTGATTGGTGAATGAACGACAGACGTCCTGGCTCTGTCAGCAGGAAGTGTGTGCACGTGTGTCCGTGTGCACGTGTGCACGTGTGTGTGCGAGCGCGCGAGTGTGTGTGTGCCCTACAGTGGCGTGTTAGAGGAAGAGTAGGGGAGAAAGGCAGCCCAGGCGATAGCTTTCGACAGGTCCTCCCTCTAGACATGTTTCTAAGCAAAAGGTAAGGGCCAAAGAGTCAAAACAATGAATCCTTGAGCAGGCAGCTCGTCATTAAAATTCAAAGGATCATTACAATTTTTTTCTGCAAAATAAATCATTAGAATGAAGGGCTTAAAAGGATTAAAACGATGCTTGATTCAAAGCCAAGTCACAGAGGCAGGTCCAACCTCCCGAGTTCGTCTACTGCATTAGGGTATAAGAGACAGCCACAGACAGAGAGACAGAGAGAGAGAGAGAGAGAGAGAGAGAGAGAGAGAGAGAGAGAGAGAGAGAGAGAGAGAAAACTGACAGGACAAATTCTACAAATTCTACTTGCTTTAGATCCAGATTCACAAAAATAAAAGTGATGGATGTATCTGTATAATGTACATGTAAAAATCAGAATTTAAGGTTGTTCGCCATACCATGTGCTTTATCCAAAACAAACGACATTCATATATCAAGTTAAATGGTGTGCTTTTACTAACTGAATAAATTCAAATGAATATATATATATATATATATATATATATATATATATATATATATATATATATATCTTTTTAGCATTATAGTTTAGTAATGGCTTCTCCTGTACCTGGTGGACTTGAAGGACACATTTTTGTTTCTGTTGGAACTGGAACAAAAGTGCTGATGTCCAAGTTTCATGCTGATCTGATCCAGAATTTCAGTCTGGGCCTCTTTGCAACGTATCTGCACCTGTTACATACATAAACATAAACCGACATCACATCAGATTGCAGATTTTCAAACATTTCCATGTTACATACAGATACGTGACAAGGTAAAGGGGGATAAAAACATGATTCTGTTAATATGTGATTATTTTTTTGATCTGTAAATCCATATTTGGAATCATTTCTCTCAGGGTGTGAGTGGTCTCACCATGCACTGGTGAAAAGGGGTCTCTAAATGTGGCTAATTCAGGTCAAGTGATAGAATAATTGCAAAGTTGGTACCTTTTTAACTTTACGCATTTTGGTTGTTATTTATGGCATTGCAAGACCACCAGCTTTCTTTTTTCCATCCTATGCAAATACACGGATATATTATACATAATATCTCAACTTACAAAAGAGAGAACATCTTTTTAATGAATTTTCTCATTTCACAGCAGTTCCAGAGACATTGTTTATTAAAAAAAAGAGTTTATAAAAAAAATAATAAATCACTAACGCCATTCTGATTGCTCGAAAGTGACTCAAGCCATTTTGTCTTTTAATTTGTTACCCATTTGTATTTACTGTAAATGCTTTACAGATTCAAAATCTTCTTCAAAATCCCATTATTATATAATATTAATAATGCATTCCGCACCGCACACAAAGCACCCGATATTAGAAAGTAATGAGTTCTAGGAGGAATAGGTGCTGGGTTGTAGTCACTATAGTCACGCGCGGTTCTGATTTGCAAACCGGTGTAAGAAATGAAAAGGAAAACAAAAGTTACAGCTGTGCATCTGTGCTCAGGCAAATTGGCTACATTGGGCGAATGGAGATCAGTTAAAGCCCAAAGTATGCGGAGATGAATCTGCGGGCGAGCCAATAAAAATTTCCAACAGCCTGCTTTGATTTTTAACTCATTTCTTGACACTGTATGAAGCGCAGTGGTTTGCATTCCTTCCAGAAGGCACGCCGCCTGCTCCGCAGATGCCTCTATAAAGGTCAAACAATTCCACGAATGCAAACTGCTCCTCAATCAAAGCTACCCTTGATAATAAACAAGCAAATCAACAGAAAGATGTGTTGCCTTTTCATTCCATTTATTGGGCCGGTATCAAACACTCGGCTCCGGCGCTTTTCTCATTTGGGAGGAATGAAATGAACCTAACTAGGAGCTCCAAGAAAATTAGCGGCGCAAGTGCGGCGCGTTTTTCGCGTCTCCCCCCTCGGAGGAATTTGCTTTCATTTGCCTTCATTTCGGATTCACTCAGCTCGCTCGCTGATGCCATGTCAGGATCCTAATTACCCAATCCCGCTGGAGCTGCTTACACACACACAATAATGACTAATGCCCGCCACAGACAAAAGCAATTTCTCCTAGCCACCTTGACTAGGAAGACAGTCTTGCCCAGTGTGGCGCTCTGACTCCGGGTGGCCTGTGTGATTCTGATTCCCCCCCTACTCCCATCTCTGAAGGGTTCAGAAATCAGACAGAATCCCTCTCCCACTGATCAGGCATGACTAGATTTCACTTCAGCTTTACAATCTGACTCGGAGACGTATAAGAAATCTATAAAAGTCTATGGCAGGGCTGGTGGAAAAATACAGTTCCTTTGGGTGAACATGAGAAATATCAATACTGCAATATACAGCTACATGTATTAGAGCGCCAGCATTTATAGAAGAAATTGGTCTATTGATGAGAGTATTTGACTTCCAACTGTGTATGATAACCCTTTATCCAGTGCTATGCTCAACGTATTCACTCTATTACATTATACTTTACATACACACTGAGAAATGCATGTTGTATGAACAAAACATATACTCACAAGCGGAGGTAAGGAATAAACCGTGATCGGCATGAATATTACTCTAATTTGCCCTAGAGCGCAATATATTTTATTTGCAACGATAGCGTTTTTTTTTCTTCTTCCAGTGTAGAAAGCCAAGACACTTGAAACTTCGTCTATAAATATTTAATGAACTTCTCTGGAAAGGAAAGCGTCACTATTAGCCGTTTTTCCAAAACACAATTTTAAATATATTTATCGTTTGACTACGCAGAACATCCACCGTTCAAGTCCCTGTGAATGAATGAATATAGAAATGAGTTTGAGGACATTAATATAAACCTGTGATTGGGACTGACATCCTCTCAATGCTGAAATATTGAACACTGTTGCAGTATACATAATAATAATAATAATAATAATAATAACAATAATAATAATATGATATATTTAAAAAAAACCCGAGGCTGGAATGGCAAAATGGGAAGGAAAAGGCGCCCAACCGGTGAGGCTTACAGACTTTGTACATTTTGTATTCCTGTTTCAAAGGGAATTACTGAAAACTCAGCATCTCTCGCGCTGTCAAAAACCGCTCTGCATTAAAAGAACGGGGTAATACACGGGGGTCAATATAAATTTGGATCATTTGTAACTCCTGTCTCGAGAACACGCAAGTTATGCAAATCCGATGCGAATTTGCTGAATCAAGTCGTTTTAGGCTTTTTGTTTACATGCCAGTGCCAATTTCATAGCCCCTTGAAACTTCCGCAGCTCGCCGTCCCTTGGGACTCGAGCGAGCAATCTGGCTGTCAATCACACGCTGGGAGAGTGCTACAGTGATCATCACTTCCTTTACCCCCCTCCCCCCTCCTTCCGAATTCACACATGGATATAATTACAATGAGCTTTCCGATATCAGTCCGCAAGGAAATTAAATGTATGTATGTAAATATTAATAATTTATAAACCAGGCTCTAAACAGTCCAGGCTTCCAGGATTTGTTCTTCAAAAAAAAAGGAAGAAAGAAGAAAAAAAAAGTCAATAAGAGCGCACAGCCTTAAAAATTAGCAGGAGGGGATATCAGATGTTCTAAGAGGCGTTGAAGTCGAAAGCATGGCGAGAAAGGTTCCTTTAAGTTGGGACTGAGATTGATCCGTGTAGGCCTCTGACATGAATAATAAACCCGTAATCTCCCACACAAACACTGTTAAGACCTGGGGGCAAATCCTGCAACGTCTTCCATTTACAGTCACGCCACCGTAATGCCTTCTGCAACCATGAGGAAATGAAAGATAAATAGGAATTAGGAGTTAAAACAAAAGACTTGCACGGGAATGTAGTGTTTTCACTATTGGACTAATATGAACCTCACAAAAAAAAAAAAAAGTTCTCAATCTTGCAAACAGACCATGATCGAAATAGTCGAAGCAAAAATTATGGATGTATTATTTTGCCACAACTGAGGAGAAAGCGCAAGTGACTGTAATGTAAACAGCGCTAAAGGAGGCAGCGAGGGAGCTATATAAATTAACAAGGAGATCTATGTGACTCGGGCGAGCAGTAGCAACAGCGGGAACGGTCGCGCAGGGGTTTGTGGCTACCTTTTAAACCGGATCCTTTAGTGATATGACCGAATACATGGTTTGTTTATTTCTTTATCGTCTTTTTGGAATGCAAGGAGCATCCTACAAAGATTGAAAACTGTAGGAAGTCTCCTCGACGGCCCCCGCCCTCCCTCTTTCTTCCTTCGTCTGGTGTTCCAACCAGCCAGAACATACATCGGCCTGTTTGAAATGTCTCCCATCAGACACGTCCTGATGTTCCCAGGCAGTATCGGAGCGCGGCGCAGTGCAGGCATGCTCAGAAAATAAATTCAGTCGGGAGTTGTGTGAGCTCGTGCCAGCAGTCATAAACGGGCAAGAGTTCTATCAAAGCAGCTCATAAACTTGCACATACAATAGCAATAGCTTCAGCTACGCAGAATTCCGCGAGGACTTCCATTTTGATTTAGATTTTTTTTGGGTGCGGCGGAAGGAAAGGGTGATGGGGGGGAGGGGGGGGGGGGGGGGGGGGCTGGGGGTTGCTGGGGGGGTTGTTAGACGGGGGTAAATGAATAAAATGAAAATCCTGCACAGTTGGAGAGAGGATATCATTTATTTCAGCCTATACAGGTTCATGAGGACAGAAAGAGAACAATGCGAGTTTATTTCCTGCCTCACCTACATGCAGTAGAACATTTGTGCAAAGAGGCGGGGTTTTGGAATTCATTTGGAATCTACTACTTTCCAATCACTGGCTGTAAAATAAAAAAAGAAGAAGAAAAAAAAAAAAACAAGCCCGGGTTTAATGCGTAACGCTGTCACCCGGTATGAATCACATGACTTTACAGCCCAAAATAATGGGAGTTATTACAGCGTTGTAAGACAGGAGTTCTTCTCATTCCTTCATGCTTATCAGGCCTCCACAGCTAAACAAGCTCTGATATAACCACATTCATGGCCTGTTGTTGGCTGCTTCATCAAATTTGATGATGCAAGCAGTTAAAACTGAAGGCCATATTTCTGCAGCTATCTATACAGCCGGTACAACAACCAGCAATCAGACCAGGGCAAAAAAAAAAACAGCTGCTTAAGCCATATATACAGTATATACAGAATACACTAGTGTTGTCATGATACCAAAAATGAATCACGATACCGAGATGCAATATCCCGATACCAATACTAAAACGATACTATGGCCACAAAAAAAATTGAACACTCTTAACTTAAGTAGAAGTACAGATACTCAATATTTTACATATTTTACATATAAGTACTGATGATAGCTTTTTTCCTCAAGGTAAAGTAAAGAAGTCTGACTTGTCCATAGGAACCACTGTTCCCACACAGAATAAGGGAAAAACTTTCATACAGATTATTAATATTTGTTTATGGAGAATATTTGTTTTTGGTTTACTTACAAGTATCATATATTTCGGTCTGTGAGACAAGGATTCACTGATATTCAGTTTGTTTTATTTCCGAGTCTGTAAAGAGAGATGACAGCCTGTGTGTTCGCTTTATTTTACAAAATCATTATTATGAGTATATACAAATAAAAGTAGTTTTGAACAGATTCGAACGATGTAGTGTTCTGATCTGTACGATCAAATAAGCTCTTTGAGCGTTATGAGGAAAAAATTGTCACAAATACACAGATTTTGGTGCTCCATCTGTCTCCTCTACGTTAGCTAAACTATTTTGCTGCCTTCTGCCATTCATTGATAGCTTCATAAAAAGTTGTCCGGAAAAATAAATATTGAAGTAAAGTACTGATACAGAAAAATCTACAGTATAACAGTACAATTAATTCCTAAATTATCATTAAGACAATGCGATTTCTAGGAGCAGCCAGGGGCTGGAGGGAGTCTGGTTTGGGGACCACAGGATCTCGTCTCTGCTTTTTGCCGATGATGTTGTTCTGTTGGCTCCATCAGGCCAAGACCTTCAGCATGCACTGGGAAGGTTTGCAGCCGAGTGTGAAGCAGCTGGGATGAAGATCAGCACCTCCAAGTCCGAGGCCATGGTCCTTAGCCGCAAAAAGGTGGTTAGCCCACTTCAGGTTGGTGGAGAGCTCCTTCCCCAAGTGGAGGAGTTCAAGTATCTTGGGGTCTCGTTCACGAGTGAGGGGAGGATGGAACGGGAGATCGACAGGCGGATCGGTGCAGCCTCTGCAGTAATGCGGTCGATGTACCGGTCCGTCATAGTGAAGAGGGAGCTGAGCCAAAAGGCAAAGCTCTCAATTTACTGGTCGATCTACGTTCCTACTCTCACCTATGGCCATGAGCTGTGGGTCATGACCGAAAGGACAAGATCCCGGATACAGGCGGCCGAAATGAGCTTCCTTCGCAGGGTGTCTGGGCGCTCCCTTAGAGATAGGGTGAGAAGTTCAGTCACTCGGGAGGAGCTCGGAGTAGATCCGCTGCTCCTCCACATCGAGAAGGGCCAGCTGGCGTGGCGTGGTTCGGATGCCTCCTGGGCGCCTTCCAGGGGAGGTGTTTCGGGCATGTCCCTCCGGGAAAAGGCCTCGGGGAAGACCCAGAACACGTTGGAGGGACTATGTTTCTCGACTGTCCTGGGAACGCCTCGGTGTCCCCCCGGGGGAGCTAGAGGAAGTGGCCGGAGAGAGGGAAGTCTGGGCATCTCTGCTTAGACTGCTGCCCCCGCGACCCGGTCCCGGATAAGCGGAGGAAGATGGATGGATGGATGGATGGACAATGCGATGTCAAGTAATGAAGTACAAATACTTCGTTACCCTTCCTTAAGTAGAAATCTTAGGTATCTATACTTCATTCATTCATTCATCTTCTACCGCTTTATCCGATCTTCCCTCGGGTCACAGGGAGCCTGTGCCTATCTCAGGAGTCTATGGGCATTAAGGCAGGATACACCCTGGATGGAATGCATATTACCATTCCGACAACCTATTGGTTCGTATGCGATCCATCGCACCTGCACATGACACAAATCACATCATAAAAATCTAATCACAAATCACAAGCCAGTGTTGCTCAAAATTATATTGTTGCTCAAAAAAGTATTATTTCTCTACTACTGGCTCATTTATCAAATGGTTGCTTTCTCATCATCCTCCGAAAATGAAGCTGTTTAAACTAAAAATAAAATAATATGAAAAAAAGTTCATTTCATTCATTCATCTTCCACCGCTATATCCGATTTTCCCTCGGGTCACGTGGAGCCTGTGCCTATCTCAAGCGTCTATGGGCATTAAGGCAG